>VDFB02354872.1:219090-230317 GCA_007258455.2 Sequoia sempervirens
CTCCTCTCTCTCTCAATATCTCCACCTTCCTCCTTCCCTCCCCTCTCTCTCATTCTCTTTATCACACTTCTCTCTCCCTCGATCCCTCCCTCCTCCCCTCTCTAATTATCTATATCTCTTTTCCTCCCTCCTCCCCCCTCTTTATTCTCCTTCTCTATATACTTCTCTCTACCTATCTCCACTGATGAGCCTAGTTTTTGGTCTAGTTTCGGGTAGAAACTATAATCTATTTTCTCATAGATGTCATGAAATTTAATGCTTAAATTTTGGGATTTGCATAATGTTTCTCTCAAACCATTGACATTTGATGTTATCCTATTCCTGCAAGCTTTAATGACTTTTGGCATAAAATATGGACTATCTATATTAATTTTGCATGTGGTTAATGAGTGTTTATTAGAATGGTTATATATGTGCAGTTATTATGTGTACTGACCTTGCCCTGCAAATTCAATGAGCCAAGTTGAGGAAGACACTGCCAGTTGGGAATGCTCCTTAACATCCAACTGAGGAAGTGCTCCAAGTCAAAGGCAACCAACAAAAAATATTATTCATGCAAAGTGAATGTAACCGCCCAGTTGTGGACCATAATGATCGAGCATGCATGGGTGTTACTGCTGTGCTAGGTCCGCATATGAATTGCATGTCTAACCGAATTCCATGCATGCGTAACTGCCATCGCTCCACTTTCCTTGCTTTCCCTAATTGGCATCCTCCCAGTCATGGAGTTGACTACCTTGTTTTAGTCATAGCATAAATAATTTGATGCTCCTTCATCCTAGTTAGTTTTGAAGTTCTAAGATTTTAGTGAGAGGAAGAGTTTGCACGATTGTACTCATTTTCCTGTTCAATATATTTCTCTTTGTACATATGTTTTGCAGTGAATAAAATAAAGATTCTAAGTTCAAGCACTTGAGTTCCTATTAGTTTAGAGGATACTTATCCAAGGGGGCCCACTTGGTGAGTAATACATTTTATTAGTTTAGCATTAGTTTAGTTTAATTTGTTGTTTAGTACTTAGTTAGAAATCTGGCATTGGCTATTCCTGCAACCACTAGAAGTCCATTCTGTGTCTGTTCCTATAGCCAAAGTAGAAAAAGTAGTTTCCTATTTGTTTCTCAGACCTTTTACTCTTGTCATGCATTTTAGGTTAGCTTAGTTGTTGGTTGATGGTCAACATTTTCTTTATTTCCTTTTCAAACAATTTACTTTCAGTATTGTGTTTCTTAGCTATAGAGTAGAAATGGCTACTTGAGAGTTCCTAGTTCACATACTGTGCTGGCTCATTTCAAGTTTGCATCCTTGGGTTGACAATTTAAATTCACCTTCATGATGATCGAGATAGCTACTTAGGTTAGATGTCCAATCTTTGAGTCATGGCTATAAAGTCTTAGTTATTTAAAATCATTGTAGGAGGCAAACATTTTTGGTGTCGTTGTCGGGGATGGTGTCAAACTAGGGAGTCTTTTGAGTCATTGTTAGTTTTTCTTGCTGTAGTGTTTCTAGAATTATTCTTTTAGGAAGTAACGAACCCCCCTTATTCGTTAACAATTTTTTGTGTGAGTTGACTAATAGTGAGTAATACCGCATGCATAGAGGAAGGAGAAGGGACGCTTATGGGAGATTTCTTCTTAACAATCCTAATCCATTCCAACTAGTTGAATATCCGAATCTATCAGAAGAAGAAGACAAAGATCAACACCCCTTTGCTGACGCATATCCTGATCTGAATAGCTCTTAAGTTTCCTCTGAAGACCAGAATCAGAACCCCCTTGCATTGGAACCACATCAAGTAGGCATGGGTGATGCAAATGGGAACAGGTTGAACCAACCAACTTTTCCTTTTCCCATTGCCCATCAAAATGAAGTTGACAACATCAAGAATATCCCTTCTTCAACACTCCCAAATTTTTATGGACTTGTCACAGAAGATCCTGATACCTTCTTATTTGAGTTTGATATACTCTATAGGAGTTATGATTATACTACTGATGCCCATCGGCTTAAGTTATTTCCTACCACTCCGAAGGAAGCTGCATTAAGATGGTTCATGAGCCTAGGCAGAGATACTATGGAAACTTGGGAAGACATGAAGAAAAAATTCCATGAGAAATACAAGGAGTACTATAGGGGTAGTGACATGAGAGGAGGTGACATATTCAGGATGGAAAAAAAGGAAGATGGGAGCCTGAAAGATTACATTGCAAGGTTTCTATTTTTCCTACAAAAATCTCCACACGATGCATTGAATGAAGACTCACAAAAGCTGATTTTTTTGAGAGGAATCAATGATAGCTACAATGATGCTCTAGATCTTATGGGAGGAGGAGATATCACCCAAGTTCCTTGGGATGATATCAAGAAAATGTGCCAGAACTATTCTAGGGAGAGCTTATCAACCGTCCATGGGTAAGTCAACTACCACCAAAGTTTGAAGAATGGAGATTACACATTTGTTGGAAGACTTCAGACAAGACATTATAAATAATCTAGCTACTGAGCTAGATACACTTTAGGACTAAAAGAAGCAAGATGAGGCAGAGGAAATTTTGACAGAGTATTTCCCCCACTACAGACAAACGAAGAAGGACTGTAGATGCAAGATGGTAGATAACCTTGAAATCAAGCATATTTCACTTGAGTTCAAGCCAATTCAGATTGAAGAAGACCAAGTCTACTTTGTTGCACAAAGGAAGCCTTGGGCTCCAAGAAAAGGTATGCCACCAGATCCATTATCCTATGCTAGGCCATATTTTAACTCTTATTCATCTGGTAACCAAGGGTAGCCCCAATATCCACCTTGTTATGGAGGATATCCATCACAGCCTTGGAGTAACCCTCCAAATGCTTGGTCCAATCATCAGAGTTCCCCACCTTAGTGGTAGTAACCTCAGGGAAATTGGAAAAAATTTCAAGGGCACTGGCAATCACCTCCAGGAAATTGGCAACAAACAAATCAATGGAGAGGAGGACAACAGTGGCCTACTCGGAGAACCAACTATATGCAGCCACCTTCTCAGCCCCAATAGCCTACTCTAATTCCTCCACCTTCTAATCCAAGTTATAATGCACCTAAACCAACTCAACTACTAGCTCAACCCACACCCAATCCTAATAACAAACCACAACAACAACCTGCATACTCTACTGATTCAAATCAATTCGTTGAATATTCTATGAGTATAAGTGATATCCATTTGCATTTAGGAACTACTCTACTAGGCCCTTCCAAGCCCATTATCATTGAGATTCCTATGGAAGAGGAGGAACCTCTGAATGATCCCATTCATCCAAATGCACCTAAAAGTCCTAAACCAGTCCAAGTCAAGCAGACTAAGCAAGAACCACCATTCCCTCAAAGAATGGAAATTGCCAAGAAGAAGGAAGAAAAGGAGGATGCCACTTTTGATATCCTGGATTAGCTAAAACATATATGTGTTTAGATACCCCTATTTTAGGCCATAAATGATGTTCCAATCTACGACAAAGCAATCAAGGAAGCTTGTCTTAAAAAGCTAGGTAGGAAGAAGAAAGACCCAACTAGAGTCCATATGGTGGGCCAACTAGTTGACATCATGTTGGGAAAAGTGACTATTCCCAAGTATAATGACCTAGGAACTCTATAGTAGTAGTTGTCATAAATGGGATCAAAGTAAAAAATGCTCTGATTGATTTAGGAGCAGGAATAAATGTAATGACCAAAGACATCCCACAACAACTGAATATTGCAAGTATGAGATCTACTCCTACTATCCTATAGCTTGCTAATAGCTCTACTACTAAGCTTGATGGTGTATTAGAAGATCTTGTGGTAGTCCTAGACTCCTGGGAATACCCAACAAATTTTGTGATTCTTTCTCCTAAGGCTACACTAGGCATATATCCCATCATTCTTGGAAGGCCTTGGTTGGAAATTGCAGATGCATACATTAGATGTCATTCTGGTGACATGACCATTTCAGATGGAAGGAGTACTAAAAGGATTGTTCTTTATCCACCCGCTCAACTATCTCATGCTAAAGATGATCTCGTTTGGCCCCATGTTGGTGAAGAGGCCAAGGAATTTAATTCTGTGACACAACTTATGATGCTAGGGAGAAGCTCTTTTATGCAAATCGAAGATGAGGATGAAGTGTTGGCTAATCTCATTCAGAACCATTATGAAGTGGAGGAAACATCATCTTCTACTTCGGTCAAGACACTTCCGCCTTCTCTTACTGCAGCCACTATTCCTACAGACATCCTTCCTAAAGCCACTCTTCCTGTAGCAACAGGAAAGCAATACTTCTATTTTCTAGATGGATTCAATGGCTACAACTAGATTCAAATCACACCAGAAGACTAGGAGAAGACCACATTTACCTATCCATGGGGAACCTATGCCTATTCGGTACTCCCATTTGTCTTGTGCAATGCACCTACAACTTTCCCGAGGGTGGTTATTAGCATATTTTCAGACATTTCTCATGATTGCATGGAGATTTATATGGATGACTTCACCACTTATGGTGCTGATTTTAATCAAGCACTGGAAAATATCAAGAGAGTCCTATAGAGATGTGAGGATCAAAAATTGTCCTTAAACAGTGAGAAGTGCTTCATGATGATGCAGGAGGGTGTAGTTCTTGGCCACTACCTCTCCCACAAAGGAATTCAAGTAGACCTTGCAAAAATTGAGGTAATCACAAATCTGCCTACACCTGCAAAACAAAAGGATGTTAGGAGTTTCTTGGGTCATGCAGGATATTATAGATGATTCATCAAAGATTTCAGCAAGGTAGCAACACCATTGTATACCCTCCTCACTAAAGATGTTGAATTTCAGTGGACTGAAGCTTGTGACAAGGCATTTTCTGACTTGAAAGTAGCCTTGACTCATGCTTATGTACTCAAGGGACCCAATTGGGAACTTCCGTTCCGCATCCACATTGATGCATCAGATTATGCCATAGGAGAAATCTTAGGATAGAAGGAGGGAGTTGTTGAAAATGTTATCTATTTTGTCAACAATAATTTGCAAGGAGCTAAATTCAATTATACAGTGATAGAGAAATAAATGCTGACAATAATCTATGCACTGAACAAATCTAGACATTACATAACAAGCTACCAAATATTTGTGCACACTGATCATGTAGCCATTAGGTACCTCATGAATAAAACTTTGATCATAGGTAGATTGGTAAGATGGTTATTATTAATGCAAGAATTTGATATAATCATTGTGGATAAGCCAGGGAAGGCCAATGTTGTTGCAGATTTTCTTTCAAGGCTAACTATATCAGAAGATAATCAGCCCATAGATGACTCTTTTCCTGATGAAAATCTATTCTCTCTCAGTGTACAAATACCCTAGTATGCTGACATATCCAATTACTTGATTACATGCATAATTACTTCTCACTTCTCTCCAAAAGAGAAAATGACACTCATTGAAAAATCTTTTCCTTTCTCTTGGATTGCTGGATGTTTATTTTATACTAGGCCTGACCATGTCATGAGAAGATGTGTGAGAGAAGATGAGACATATGACATTTTGCATGCATGTCACAATGAACCATGTGGAGGAAACTTTGTAGCCAAGAGGACAATAATGAAGATTTTGAACATAGGATATTACTGGCCAACACTCCACAAGGATGCAGGAAGCTATACCAGAAAGTGTGATAGATGTCAAAGAATGGGTAGACCAACAAGATATGATGAGATGCCACTTTTTCCTCAAATAGTAATCACTCCCTTTGAAAAATGGGGATTGGATTTTGTGGGACCAATTGACCGTCCATCAAATGGTAAGTCCTATATATTGGTTTGTACTGATTATGTAACAAAATGGGTAGAAGTTAAGGCCATGAAGCATGCAAGAGATAACAAACTTGTAGAGTTTCTTTATGAGGAGATATTCACAAGATATGGAGTCCCAAGAGAAATCATGACTAATCAAGGAGCTCAATTTACATAAACTCTTGTTGCAACACTAATCAATGAGTATAACATAAGGCACATGAAGTCTACTCCTTATCACCCCTAGGCCAATGACCAAGTTGAGGTGACCAATAGAGAAATTGAAGCCATCATGACTAAAACAGTAGCTATCCATAGAAAGGATTGGGCAAACAGATTACTAGAATCTTTTTGGGCCTATAGGACAACATGGAAAACAACTACATGCTTCACCCCATTTGAGTTGTTGTATGGAAAGACAACCATGATGCTAATTGAATTTGAACATAAGACTTTGCAAACCGTAGAGGATTTAGGGATGGATATTTTTGGAGCACATAGAGAAAGAATCATGCAGCTAAATGATTTGGATGAGATGAGAAGAGAAGCCCTGCAACATACAAAAGTATTGTAGAATTAGAGAATCAAGTGGCATGACAAGTTTATCAAGGATAATAAATTCAAACCAAGAGATTGAGCCTTGCTCTATGATTCAAGATACCATGACAATGTAGGAAAATTGTAGACAAGGTGGCTAGGACCTTATGAAGTTGCCGAGGTATTCCCTAATGGACCTGTTCAACTCACCACCATTGACCTTGTTAGGTTCAAATTACTTATCAATGGTCATCGCCTCAGATTATACCATAAGCTAGCTTCTAAAGAAGAGTTCCTGCAGCAATTCACCCAGCCCTCAGAGTTTCCTATAGCTAAAAGTAGTGGACCTAGTGTCCCTCCTTCAACCTAATCAAGGTACACACTTTTCATAATAAAGACTTTCACTTACGTGAAAGTACACTTCATTGTCATCTTCCCATCCACCCATCCATCACTACCTTTCTCTCTCTTCCATCACTTCATTCCACCTCACCTCATTTCACTTCATTTATTGTTCAATTTATTTTCTAACAAGGTGAGCGAATTTATCTACGATCTTTGCAATAAATATTCCACACATTCATGTATGTGCGCATTAATTTCTATCTTTAATCATCTTTTAAGTACGTTCATTTAATCACTGTACGTTAGTATAGATGTTTGCATAAAATGCCATGATTCCTTGTCGCATCACCACTCCCATCTTGCATGTGTGGACACATGTCCAAATCTAGGTTGGGGGAAGGGAAATGAAAAAGATGCAAATATTTTTATTGCCCATGTGTCAAAACATACTGGGTTGTCTCAAAAAATTAAAAAATGAGTTGATTTGAAATTGAAAGGATGGCTTGCATGCGTGAAATGACAAAAACTACAGCCGCCATTTCTTCCTATCATAAATTCCTTTTATCACTCCTTTTCTTTCCATTATTACTCTATCTTGATCTTGAAGTTGCAAGGAAAATGGAAAAACAAAAGAAAGGAAATTGAGTTGATAGGTTGGTCCTGGAATTCAGTAGGCATTACAAGGAAAAAAGGGGGAATTACAGGAAAGGAAGATGCTGAGTATTTTTTGATTGTAGAGAATGGGAGGTGGGTTAATTCGAAATGAACCCATCATGCATAATATTTTACTACAGGATGCACAGTGCTTGGCCATATTTCAAAACTGTGGATGGATAGATTACTTTTTGAATTTGAATGGTTTTGATGAAGGCGTTGCCCTTGATTTTTCCTAGATGTTTTCAGAAGGGAAAGCCACAGTGAAAGGGTTGCAAGTTGTAGCAACATAGAATAAAATTGCATAAGTTACATGGTTACTTGCTAATGGTAAAAATCACCTTGCTTCCAGAGACGCCAGGTTAGCCAGGGATGAATTTACAAAGCCAAATGACCCTCCATTAAGCATAGATAAACAAGGTACAAAGAGAATGTCTCTACCCTAGCCGTGGAAGTAGATAGCTATGTATGTTATCAAATACATCACTTGTGAGGGTTGCCAGTCAAATTTTCATTCTGTCCACTTCAAGATTTTGAACCACATAAGGCATGAAAGGAGGATGAATGTGCCCAACATGCTATACAATCTTCTCTCAATCATGGCAACCGAGACCTAGAAAGGTAGGGGCAATTCTATTTCTCACCATTGTTTGATCAAATTGTTAGTTGAAAAGTCTCTACATGATGTATCTAAAATGACCTAGGAAGAGTTTATAAATGTTGATCAAATTAGACCTAAGCACTTGCCACCTAGGGCTATACTGCAATCCTGTCAGTCCAACAGGAGAGTAAGCACAACTGAAGCCATTCCTAGTACTTCAACTTTTGGTGTTGGCTCTAGTGTGAATCTTCCTGCAATAGAGGAAGCTATAGAAATTAGTTCTTTAGAAATAGAGCACTCAGAAAAAGAAAAATTTTCCTCGGATTCTGATGATGAAGTTCCAATTGGAACCCTCATGAAAACTAGGGTACAACAGAGAGAGGTAAAAATGAAAAAAAGGGAAATTTAAAACACATCTTGTTGAAATAAAAATGCCAAGTTCTAAGAAAAGGAAGGCTGATATTATCCTTCCTACAACCAAAGCAAAACGTGAGAAACCTCCCAGGAAATCAAGACCAGCCAAGCCTGCGGTTGGTATGCCTCTATAGGAAAGCCCTAAACTTGGTGAGACCTCACATGAGGACCCTGACGCTCCAATGGAGTAGGAAAAATTGAAGAAGGAGAAGACATATTTAAGAGAGCAACGTATATAACACTGGCCAATCTTGCCAACAGTGCAAGAGAATTGTAGAAAAATCAGGACTTCCTGCAGCATGAACAAGAAGTATTGTAGTAGCAGCCATAGCCAGAACAGGAGTCCCTATAGCAAAAGGAAGCATAAATAGTACCCTTACAATTGGAGATAATGGGACAACTTGAGTCCACACAAATAGTGCCATATGAGGAGCTGCCATCAATAAAAAGACTGGTAGGCATTCATAATCCTCCTAATTTTATAGTACATGCAACAATTTTGAATTTATGGAGGGAAATACAAAGAAGGGAGGAAGAATGGAAAAAGGAAAAATGAAAATTGAAGGAGGAAATTAAAAAGAAGGATGAGGAAATCGAGAATAAATATGCAAAAATTGCCACCCTGAGGTAGAGGGTAGATGATATGGCATCTTTGGTACCAAAGATTATGGAATGTAGAGATCCTCCAAGGGTCTATACTTTGCTCCTGAAAGAGAAGTATCTCTCTTTTAAGATGTCAAGAATTGCCTCAGGTTTGAATCCTTCTATTGAAACTACCATGGAATTCTTCAATGCTTATAGGATTGCCTCCCTTGAAATGAAGAATCTGCTATGTGAATTTTATTTACATAATTATGCTGTCACAAAAGACCATGATTGGAATCCATTGTTGTATGTTGTTGATATTCAATTGAGAGCATTCATGTCTTGGGTGCAAAATGAAATTAGTTGGGGTTAGCAACATGGTGCCTATAAACAATTGGAGTCTAATAGCCCTCTGCATGTTAGAGTTGAATCGAGTAACCCAAAGGACATTTACAAAGAATGGAACAAAATGCTACTCATACCAAGTTATGGAAATAGGATTATGCCTTGGATTGAGGCAGTTTACACTGAGTATGAGGTAAAGATAACAACTAGAGAGGACACCATGAGGAGATACTTATCTTAGAGATGGAATAGTTTGACTAATGAGATAAAACAAGGTGAGCCTCATTCTAGCCACAACTATGCTGTAACATTGAAAAGAAATAAGAGGTATATTGAGTTTGGGAGAACACAGGGGAGACATTGGCTCCCCCTAACTTTTCAGCCACCTATGCTTATGTGGTCTGTGCCAAATTTTAGATATTACTAGGATGACATTGCTGTAGAGATGCAGAGATGGAGCAAGTTTGGCAGAATGGGAGGATTCTATTGGGATCCTAATTCACGTACTACAACCACTGATGTTGGGCAACTCTTAGTTGAAAATTTTAGAGTTCTGACCAGGCGGAAAAACAACTCTTCCCTTGTTGGAGGACCAAAAAAATGTTAGGTTGGGGGGAGTGATGAGCCTAGTTTTTGGTCTAGTTTTGGGTAGAAACTATAGTCTATTTTCTCATAAATATCATGAACTTTAATTCTGAAATGTTGGGATTTGCATAATGTTTCTCTCAGACCATTGAAATTTGATGTTATCCTATTCCTGCAAGCTTTAATAACTTTTGGCATAAAATGTGGACTATCTATATTAATTCTACATGTGGTTAACAAGTGTTTCTTAGAATGGTTATAGTTGTGCAGTTATTATGCGTACTGACCTTTCCCTACAGATTCAATGGGCTAAGTTGAGGAAGACATCGCCAACTGGGCATGCTCTAAAACATTCATCTGAGGAAGCACTCCAAGTCAAAGGAAACCGACAACAAAGATTATTCATGCAAACTGAATGTAACTGCCCTGTTGTGGACCATAATGATCAAGCATGCATCGACGTTATTGCTATGTTGGGTCTACGTCTTACTTGCATGTCTGAATGGATTCCATGCATGCGTAACTGCCATCGCTCCACTTTCCTTGCTTTCCCTAATTGGAATCCTCCCAGTCATGGAGTTGACTGCCTTGTTTTACTCGTAGCATAAATAATCTGATGCTCCTTCCTCCTAGTTAGTTTTTAAGTTCTAATATTTTAGTGAGAGGAAGAGTTTGCACGATTGTAATGATTTTCCAGTTCAATATATTTCTCTTTGTACACATGATTTGCAGTGAATAAAATAAAGATTTTGAGTTCAAGCACTTGAGTTCCTATTAGTTTAGAGGACTTATCCAAGGGGGCCCACTTGGTGAGTAATCCATTTTATTAGTTTAACATTAGTTTAGTTTAATTTGCTGTTTAGTACTTAGTTAGAAATCTGGCATCGACTATTCCTGCAGCCACTAGAATTCCATTATGTGTCTATTCCTATAGCCAAAGTAGATAGAGTAGTTTCCTGTTTGTTGCTCAAAATTTTTAATCTTTTCATGCATTTCAGTTTAGCTTAGTTTTCATTTGATGTTCAACATTTTCTTTATTTCCTTTTCCAGGAATTTACTTTTAGTATTGCGTTTCTTAGCTATAGAGTAGAAATGGCTACTTGAGAGTTCCTAGTGCACATACTGTGCTGACCCATTTCAAGTTCACATCCCTGGGTTGAAAATTTAAATGCACCTTCATTATGATCAAGATAGTTACTTAGGTTAGATGTCTAATATCTGAGTCATGGCTGTAAAGGCTTAGTTATTTAAAATCATTGTAAGAGGCCAACATCCATCTCTACCTCTCCCTCCCTCATTGCATCTCACTCTCCCTCTCTCTCTCCCTCTCTCTTAATCTCCCAACCTTCCTACTTCCCTTTGTGTTTCTCTCTCTCA
>VDFB02354873.1:0-37515 GCA_007258455.2 Sequoia sempervirens
TTGGAAGGTGGATGGTCTTTTGTAATGGTTGTTGGTGTCATAAGGAGCTCTTGGATTTTTCCTTTAGAATGCATGTAGTGAGAGTTATGGCATCTTTGGTTCTATTGACAAAAGATGTGTGACATTTTTATCTTCTTGGTTTGGAGATTGTGGTTGTACCTTACCTATTGGGAGCTCATGGTGTTGAGTTCTTTGATTGTGTTGGGGCCATGGAGAATCTTCAGTTAGAAGATGGTTATCATGATGCTCGAAGAGCGTGATTTATTCAATTTCCCTTTTATGTTGTTTTGTTGAGGTGTTTGACAAGTGTGAGAATGTTGATAAAATGTCTCAACCTTGCTTTGTTTTTTAATTATTAATTGGCAATTTGTAATTATCTTTTAGTTGTCATGAAAGTTTCTAAATGCAACTATGATAACTTGCAAAGTTCTTTTAATTTCCAAATTAGAAAGAGCATGAAAAAGGGGGAAGTTAAATGTGGGCTTGGAAAAAGACAAAGACAAAACAATTTGTTTTAGTTGCATGTGCATATTACTAAAAAATGGATAAAATCACAAGTTGGAAGAGGAAGTTTCTTTTCTTTTTGATTTATGCCTAAATGGTTTTAGAAACCATTCTTGATTTGTGTTTTCTCTTGTGCTTGTATATTAGTGCTTGAGTTGAAGGGAAAACAAGTTAGGTTGCAAGTTGTTGAGGCCATGAAGTGTTGCAATGATTCAAAGATACTCATCTCTTTACTATCATGAACCTATGAGACAGGTGCCCTCCATGTGGTAGGTCCAAACCAATTATCTAATCATGTGGATGGAGAAAAGTTCTATAGACATCAAAATTAGCTGAGATCCAGATAATGGTTGAACATTAACACCCCATTTTCTCATTTCCTAATCCAAATTTGTCCTTTGCACAAGCCTCCTCTAACCTACTCATTTTTCCTCACACTATAGACTGAAACACGTCAAGAAAGAATAAAAGATAGAACCTAAAAGGAATTAGGCTATCATAGTGAAATGCAACTAATATAATAAAGAATAACCTAAAATCCCTTCTCACTCATGTACAGGTTCATGAGGTTTTCTATCTATCTACATATAGATGATGACAACAAAGGATCAATAAGACATAAAATGATAACAATTATATTAGTTCTTGTATAAAAAAATGTCAAAAACCCTATTTCTTGTAGTATATATATAATTCTCTTATATTATTCCATGCATTAAGTCTCAAGCACTTAAAATCATTATATCACATAATTTTTTCCACTTGCATATGTGTTGCAAATGTTACTTAGTGTGTCTTAAAACTCTTTACAAACCATTGTATCAATAAAAGGTGTTGGGCTAAGGTGCAATGGGAGGGGCTAGTTAACTTCTCATCCCTAGCATAACAAGTTCCAATGGTGCTTCTTAACACCAAAAATTTCTCCATTTGTAAGTGCAAGTACAACTAAATAATTTCATCAAAATTGAAAACCCTAATATGTCAAAATCTAAGGATGCACAAAAGGTTCAAAGCTAGGTAGTTTTTGGGTTAGGGATACATCTAGGAGGTTTAGGTTCATACTTGCAACCTGTTCCATATTTGCACATAGTATTAAATTTCAAAGGTGCATTCATCATAGTTTTCTAATCTCAAATCTAGTCTCAAATGTCATGCATATCCATTCTCTATCACATCAAAACAAGTCTCCCCCTCTAACATCAAGGTACATATGTATTTTAGTAATATTGTTTATGTTTCAATTCTATATCTAAGTACATGTCTAAAATTAGCTTTTATTCATCTAGAACTTGAACTAAAGTTAATATATTTACCATAGATCATCTTATGTAGGGGTGTTTTATTCCTCTACATAAATTGATGAATTCAATCAATCCTACACCACTAAGGTTTGGCCTTAGAGTTTTATCCTTATAGTTTGTCATTTGAGATATGGTATTTTTGTTGTCATCTCTCATTTGAGATCTAATTATATATGATTCATCCTTTTGTTCTTTGATTGCCATATTTTTGTCATGGTTGCCTTTTCTACCCTTAGGGGGTGCAAATGCCAAAATGAAATAATGCCAATGTATTCCCCCACTTTAAAAGAATTGTTAAACACCATGTTGTGAGAAATTACTTTAAAGTAGAAAATGATAAATTTCAATTGATAAAAGAGCGATGAGAACTTATTTGGAAATCCCTATGCCAATGATATGTTTCCAAATAAAATTGCTTCATGAAGAAGGGTTTCCCCCACATGCAATCTCGAAAGATAACGCATAAGGGATCCACGGATTTAGGGTCATCATATGTCTTTGCTATAGTGATATAATAGATCTCATAATTGTCATCATTCACCAAATACTCGTAGAACAACAAACACACAAGAAGAATGACACATAGAGAGTGAAAGAAAGGAAAGATTTTGGGTCAACATGGCAGAGACCTAGATTTCTCAATGCCTTGCATCATCCCCAAAGGGAAAACACAAGACAATAAAAGACAATTCTTACAAAAGATAGAAGAATGTAGATACAAATAGAAGAATGTCACAATAAATTCACTTCCTTTGTATCCTTGCACCAACGGACTCGGGTCATCCAAAGAAAGCTCACAAACATAAAGACACGCCAAGAAACACAATATGGGGGATCAAATTGCATACATGTGATCACAAATAACATATAAAGAAAAGAAAGAAAGTATGTCACATGTGAACCAACCTAAATCAAGTCATCCACATCCCAATCTTGCTTATCATATACGAAAGGCGGATAACTAGACAAAGGGGCAACAACAAGTGCCATACTAGGACAGTTACTAGGTTCAACACATGGTGGGTCACTATTTTTAGGAGGATCATCATGGTTGCCCCCATATAAATTCATAGAAGTGAGAAATAATGAATTAAACTTGTGCATTTATTCATCAATCTTAGCAATCTCATCATCACCAAATTAATCACAACATGAGGTCTAATGACAATGTCCATTGTATGTTATTTTTTTTGTTGTGGTGGAGATAGAGAAGTTTCATGTCTTGGAAAAGGTGGAGAATCCTCATGCTTTGTTTGAATTGGTTTTTTATCTTGGATTATTGGTTTATTATTTTCTTCTAATTGAAAAGCAATAGAACGACATCTATGCCTATGATCTTTATCATTTTAGTTTCTTCTTGCATGGTTTTCAATTTGTGATAATGTAGGAGCGGGTTTTTCAACCATTGGTCTCTTTTCTTCTCTCAAGGGAGAGATGGAAGGGACCTCCATGGGTTGGGAAACCAATTTCTCTTTAGGTTTATAAATTTGCTTGGTCTTAGGAGGCACAACTAGAATTGTATGGTTATCTCTTGGTCTCTTATAGGATATAAGTGGTGGGATAGCATCATACTTAGTTTGATTATTTGAGAGATATTTTAGTTCAAGCATAGGTTCATCCACTGTAACAATTGGAGTGGGAGGAACAACTATAGATATTTTAGTTTCAGGTGGGAGATTGGCAAGAGATAACTTTACTATATGCTTTACTTTGAACTTTTGATATGACTTAAAGAAGAAATCATCACGAGGTGTAATAGGTTCCATAAGTTCGAACCAAAAGAAATCCAATGAAAATTTCCCACGGGAAGACAAAGGATTAAACCCACTATGATGCACTGTAAAAATTTGGTTTTCAAATGGAAATTTCAAGAACTTATGAATGACCAACGAGATAGCATTCATGAAGCATAGCCTAACTTCAAAAAAAATCGATCTGATGTTGGGATGATGGAGAATGATACATTTAATTGCTTCAGTCCAACTTTTAATAGAAGAGTAACCAAACCTATCGTAGGGTGAGAAAAACCATTATGTGTCTTGATGCATGCTTTCGCTTGTTAATAAAAATCTTGATAGATTTCATGCACAAACAAAAATTCATCAATGATCATATTCTCTACACACACAAGATCAATTAATATCCCATTTGTCAGCTTATCATTGATTCTTTTAGCTATGTACAAAGAGGACCATCATGGGTGCATGTCTAATTATATCATTATTTGAGAAAGCAATGTCAAGAGACAAGTTTTGGTTTGGCCCTTACAAGATTGAACATTGAAATGAGTCCATCATGGTATGTAGATAATCCTCATTATCACTCTTATCACCATTAGTTATATCTTTTATCTTGTCAACATTCATCACATCATTCTTGTTATCACTAGCTTTTATAAATGAGATGGAATGGTTTGGCATTGGATTGGTAAAGATTTTTAAATTTTGGTTGGGTAGGGCAAAAAATTTATTACCCTGATCATTAACACCACCCAATTAGATGCGATTTGAATCAATCAGCTTTTGCACTATATGTTTAAGACGCATGCATCGTTATGTATCATGTCCACTTTGTTAGTGATATTAGCAAAATATATTTGGATTATAGCATGGAGGTGAAGACTTAGTGGTATTAAGAGGCCTAACGGGAGGTAAGGTGATTAATTTCTTGATCAAGAGTTGCAACATATAATTGAATGGAGGGTATTGGGTAATGGGGTGAATTTCCTATTCTTATCTTGAAATTGGTATGGAATTGTTGTTTTTATGGCAGCCACTTGAGGTTCAAAATGGTGGGTTGTTTGAGGTTGATTTATCTATATAAATCCCTTGTTTTGTTTTCTGAAAGGTTAAAAATTGTACTGAGGCACTGTTTCAGATTTTTCAAGATGGGTAAAGTAGTTTTGCTTATGTGTTGAGGGTGATCCAACAAAACTGGTTTACAATTCCATTGAGGAAGCAAAATTGCAAATAATGCCCCCGTGATTTTTTTTTTGTTTTGGGGGGTCCGAACGAACCTAATAAGGGTTCACTCGAACCCCCCTTCGAACAAACCCTATTAAATGTTGGGTCCCACATATTTCACATTTCCCAAAATAAAAAAATAAAGAGAAACTTTGTAGAAAGGGGGGTTCGCTTGAACCAAGGTTTAAATGAACCCAGGTTTGAGAAAACCTCCAAGGGGGGTTCGCTCGAACCAAGGTTCATTTGAACCCTCCTTTTCCCCCCTTCTCCCCCTTTGTCACCAAAAATCTACATAATTTTTTCCTTCGAAGCTTGAGTTGAGGATGAAAATGGAGGAGACTTCACAGACTCAACTGGATGATGGTAGTCCTCAAAACGAGCTATCCATCAAATATAATTTTAATATGCTTTGGTTTTATTATGTATTTGTTTTTTTAGTTTGATTAAACATAGGTTTTTCATCAAAAATCAAGCTCTTTGTTCTACACATGTGGAAAAATGGCGGATTATAAAAATAAAATTCTGAAAATAATTTGCAGGCTAGGTATTGATGTCCTTGATCTAGTAAAAAAAATTGAATTTTGATACATACAAAAAAAGTTATGTTGTATATGGTTCGCCTATGTCTGAACTGTAATTGGTTTGACTTCAAAACTTGATTAAGAAAAAAAATATTCAATAAAACACTATAAAACCAAATGAAAGGGTTAAATATCATAGTTACAAATCTAAATTCGAAAAAAATAGAATTTATCCTTCATAGAAAAAATTTATGTTGTATACGGTGAGCATCACTCCTTAAAAATGTTTACTGATAAAAACTAGTTTTCGAAGGAGATGAAAAAAGAAGTGCAATCTAATTCCAAAATTTTTGAAAAACATATATTTAGAATCTACAAACAAAATGTCACAAATCACTAGTTTGAATCATCTTCAAATTCCTCACAGTTTAGCTACTATAGGTGCCTGAAAGTGAAGATTTAGTTAGGAAAAAATCAGTTTAGTGTCCAGTTTGGCCAAAAATTGTAAACCAGTATTGTGGGATCACCCTCAATTAAGTGTTTTTTTGTTAATCATGGAGAGTCATGCATAAGTGTGTAAAGGATGGAAATTTCATCATCCCAAGCTTATCTTAGATATTTATTTGTAATTTTTCAATGAACATTCTTTGAAGATCAACATCAAAAAGTTTAATGTAGATTTGTGAGTAAAGAAGTTGATAACGTGTTATAAAATCAATGACATTTTTATCTACATTTTTCTTACATTGCATCAATCAGGTAAGGCCATCTTAGGACCAATGTGCACCTGGAAATGGTTGAGAAAGGCATCAACAAGATCATTAAATGGGTGGATTGAGTTATTTGGTAAGGAACAAAACCATTCCAAGGCCGCATCTTTAAGGACCTAGGAAAAAGCTTATCCAAGAGCTTATCTTCAAAAATGAAATCACTACATAAGGTTGTATATGCTGATACATGGTTTGTAGGATCTTATTTACCACCATATTTCTCAAATTAGGTATCTATATTCCTTGTGGCATTTTTTCTCTCAATATCTCCAATAACAATTTGGGTTTCTTTTGACATATTGTGAAGGTTGTACGTTTTGGTTTTGGTTCAATGTTGCTATTTTTTATTGAAGGGATGTGCCATTTTGTAAGAGTTGGTTTATGAAAAAATAATTGGTTGTATTTTGAGATGGAGTTGAATATGGTGGAGGTGTATATGTGTTGGGTGGACAACTAAATTGCAAGTTTGTGAGAGGTGGGGGGTTTGGAGATATGATGTTTGAATTCACAAAACTAAAAGGATTCCCAATGGAAATACCCAAAGTTGGAGTGATATTACTGGTTGGTTGCATTGTTCTAGTAACAGTTGGATTATTATATGTAGGAATAAAGGCTACATGGTTGTAGAGGGGGGAATTTGATTTCCTCCTTGACTTTGAGTGTATCATAAATTTTGAGCACAACTAGCCATTATAGGAATATGATTATCAATAATATGAGCTAGGCTATGCACAATCTCTAATCCTTGGTCATTATCAAGCATTCTCTTCATGTTATCTATGATAGGAACAACAATACCAACAATATACTTTGTACTCACAAAGTCTTGAAGCTTTTTTAAAGCTTTATCCATTTGTTTCATCTTTTATTAAGGGACATGAGGAACCAAGGTTTCAACCTCAATGTAAGTGGTTGATGGTAAGGTGTTCATAGGACATGTGGCATCAAGGATGTGTTTCAAAATGGGTTGAATAGTGTCAACACTATGAGTGAAAGAGTTGGAAAACTCAAGATCCACTACGAATGTACTAGTGCGGGATGCCATGAGTCTTGAACTACGTCTCACTGAAGTATTGGCAGTAGGACACCAAGTTGTGATACTCATACAAGTTTCAATAACCAAAGGTGTGCCCAAAATAGACAAAAAATCACTAAATAAAGATAGTAAATATCCAAAAATAGGAAGCACAATGCAAGTATTGAAGAAGATATTGCAATATTCAAATCTAAAATATGATAATTGACTGATTATAAGATACAAAAACCTAAAAAATTATTATTTTTGAATGCTAATTTTAACCTTAAACAATGTAATTTCTTCACCAATTGAATTAAATGCAAACATCTACAAAAATATGTAATCTCTGAAACTAAAACAAAGATCTACATAGGGTTTTAGAAAATTGAAGTTTAAGTGTTTAACCTAATATTGAAGCTCACTATTCCTAACTATAAACAAATTCTTCAATGATAGTTTTTTCATATTTTTTGATTAAATGTAAATGCAATTTATATGACAATGTGTAAACAAAATGACAATTTTTTTAATGCAATTTTGAATGGAATTCTAACCTAAATGACTGAAACACACCTTAATGCAAGATATTATGTAGAATGTATGCAATATTTTTGGATTTTTTTATGAGTTTAAATGATGCAAACATGCAATAAATAACCCTAGATGAAATGCAAAATGTAAAATGATGCAAAACCTAGATCTAGGGTTTCAAGGACCTCCAAATCAGAAAAGTATGATGTAAGAATGTCAGGTTTGTGCCAAAATGAAATGTGGAGAAAGGGATCCCCAAATTTTTATGTGTGTGGGTATAAAACTTAGGAATCTTAATAAGCATCTTTCCATAGGGATTTCATTAGGAAAGAGATCACAAGGTGTAGAGATTTACTTTCAACCTCAATGTTGATCCAATTAGACATGGATCTTAGTCCTTAGGACAATAGGAAAGATTTAAAATTAAAATGAAATGATTTGGAGCACTCAAACTAAATGAATTACAAGACCTAATACCTAAAATGTAGATTCTCGAATGTACAAAAATGGAAATGACAATTTGCATGCAGATCTGAGAAGGGTCTGATAGCATGTACCTATCATCAAAAAAAAAATTGAGAGTTGTTAAGGGACTGGTTCGCCCCTAGGCGAATGGGTCCTTGTTAGGGCTTCCAAAATAAATTTTGATAGTCCTCTGATGTTGGATCTTGGCTTCTGCTTGACATAGGTCCCACTTTCAAAAAATTCAAAAATAAATTTTGCAACCTAGTTTTTGTGGCTTGACAAAAATGATGACAACTTGTGCAACAAAGAAACATTACTCCAAGATCTCTTCAATTATTCATCAACTTGTAATCTACACATACACAAAGAGGAAAAAAAAAATTGTTTGTATGAGGGTTTTCTTTGGTCAAACCCCAATTTGGTAATTAAACCTTGATAGAAAGATAATGAAAAAGGAAGGAAATTATGAATTAACAATGCTTGCTACAACTCACCACCCTTCAATGGATTCCCTTAAAGGACTGAATTCAAACACATCTCTCCAAAGGAACTTGATCTTGCTTTGCTTGATTGATTTGGATACTTAAAATGCTTGGATGCTTTAAGATCAACAATGCATATTAGCCTTCACAAGATGACATGAACACACATAAACTCGGACATGATGTTAGGATCTTGATTGTTGCAACAAATGACTAATAAATTTACTCTTGAATGCTTTTAACAATAATATTTGTTCTTGAAGTTTGTCTTAATGCTAGATCATGCATGTCGTTAAGTGTTAGATTTCAAATGATCAAATGACTATGTATTTATAGGTGTTTATCTAATTTCTTGAAAATTAGATTCCAAAAGCTAACAATTACAAGTTGAATTTGAATCATTAAAATGTTGCCAACAACATTTTTAAAATGGGTCTTGGCAATTAAAGGGTACCCATTGGTGAATGGGTCCTGGCCTATAAGTCTAGGACACACATATTCCATGGTGATTTACTTATTGATTACATTTATTTAATATTGGTTCCCCTTTTGGAAAATGGTAAAAATAAGGCTTTGGAATGCATAATTTGATGAATTAGAAGCTTAATTAAGTCTAATCATTTAAGTGACCAAACATAGGGTGAAATTGTAAAGGTATACAATTTCCTACACTACAGGTACAATAAATTTTGAACCTCTGGTCTCAGTAGACAAACATAGTGAAGTGTATTGGGGATCAAAGTTTGGGGGTACTTGGGAAATGATACTTAAGTAAGCACACATTTAAAACTTTGGCACAACAAAGGAGTTAGTACAAATACCTGGTTTTTTAGAGTTTGAAGGTGTCAAGAATAGGTTGGTTGGGATGAAAAATTTCTAATACCCCAATAAGGACAAAGGGAAGGCTTGAAGATAAGCAGAATGACATACCAAGATAGATAACCCCCAAAGTTTGAAAGTTCATCAACTTTCAAAAACTTAGACAAATGAGCCAAAACATCCCACATGTAAGTTTTTGAATTTATTGTCTTTTATCGCATGAGATACATATAGGGGATGACAAAGTGAAATGTTACTAATTTTTAGCTACCAACTAAATTAGGAAAGTTTTATCAGGCAGTTATTAAATTGGGGTGAAATTTTTTTTTGGCATTTGAGCAAATCAGATAAGAAAATGAGATATTCAAAGATTTATTAGGTGCAAACCTGTACATGTTTCATGGTTAGTTCATCATGTTCAAAATTTTAGCATGTGGTGTAAAATGGGCTCCCACAAGGGTTGATCCCAACATGCTACCCTCTCAAATTCAAAAGATGCAACGAATAGTGGTTGCGTGTTTCAATCATATCTCAAAAACTATGATCTGGGTTTTCGTAATTTTTGGATATAAATTATAAAATAATGAGACAAAAAAAACCCTTTAAATTTCTGACCGACCTAGTTTGTATTGTTTGAGAAATATTCACCAGTTCTAAGGAAAATGATAGATCCACCATTCTAGGAGGATTGTAAGGCTCAAAAGGCAGTTCTACATTAGTTTTGAGGTCCCACATGGGTTGACCATCACTCAAGGGGATTTTTGGACATTTAATCACTCGATTTGCTCTAGTTTTGAGGCCATTTTTGCATTTTTCAAACTTGCATGACCAAAGATGATTCATTATGCATATTGGTGGAATTGAGATTTAAGTCTCAATATTATCATTTAAATTTGAAGTGAAAAACACTTAGCTTGTATCTTTTGCATGATTATAAAGAAGACAAAATATGTAATTAAATATTAAAGGTAATAGTTTATTACCTTAATATTTACCATGCAATGTAAAAAAAGAGAGCTCACATGATAAATATTAAAATAATCATATCAATTATCTTTAATATTTAATCGAATAGTCTCTTTTTCCCAAAATCATGCAAAGAAAAAATGGAGTGAATGGTGAGACGTAACTATAGTTTCACATCAGTTTTGGAGGGATTTTCATCATGCACATTGAGGGGAGGAGTTTGCAACATTCTGAGTTCAGTTTGCTTCAGTTGTGGGCCCTCTTTTTGAGGCTTTTCTTCTTTGCTCGTGAGAGGGTATTTTCGAGATATTTTTTACTCTTAGTTGACTTCAGTTATCTCCTTTTGGCTTTTTGAAGCCCTTTATTGTATATAGGAAAAAGACTTAGTCTTTCTAAGCCCTTAGTTCTTGAGTTTTTTTTCCTTTGCACTTCAATGTTATTAGATTTCCACAATCCATAAGAATATGAATAGTTGTTTCTATATTAGTCCTTTGCACTTTACAGAGAGATCTTGTAACTTAGTTTTTTAAATAGTTAATATTATGCAAAAGTTTCTACAGGTTAATTTTGGAGTTTTTGTGCAATGTTTTTCTGTTATTCTCTTTTAGAATCCATGATTTTACCTCTTCATAAATAATGAAAAGTATCTTTATGAATAATCTGATGAAGTTATTGTGTTTTAATTATCCAAACCTTTAAGTTTGTCTTATTCATTATCATACTTCCTTCATAGGTCTTAGGCAGTGTGTTCTTTTCATTTTGAACTTCAAATTGTGAGAATTTATTTTCCTTTTTGAAGTATCAAACTGTTTGGCCATCTTAAGAAACACTTTTGTGAAGCCATTTCTAAACTATGTAAATAGATTTTTGAGAATAATTATGAATCACTTTGTAAGTGTTATCATCATTTAGGTGCATCACTGAGGTTTAAATTTTAGTTTATGCATTCAATTCAAGTCTTTTTCCCTTTTCCTTCAAAATTGCAATTAATCATTAGAAAATCATAAAGGAATTCGGCCTATAATCCAGAAGTTAACTTTCAATATAGGGTACCCACAACCTAAAAGTTTTCCCATGTTACACATGATTGTGAAACATCTTTGCTTTCACATTCGAGTGCACTCATGTTGATAACACGAAACACTTAGGAAAATTTGGCAATATAATGCACATGCATACAGATATTTCTCATATCAATTAAATATGATGAAGGAAAAACAAGGCCTAAATGCACAAAAAAAAGTCAGCCTATAATCCAGAGGTTAACTTTCAACTGTAGGGTACCCACAACTTGAAAGTTTTTCCATGTTACACAGAATTGCGAAGCATCTTTGCTTTCGCATTCGGGTGCACTCCTATTGATAACATGAAACAATTAGGAAAATCTGGCAATATAATGTGCCTACAAATATTTCTCATATCAATTAAATATGATGAGGAAAAAACAAGGCCTAAATGCACAAAGAAAAATTGGGACTTAAGTGAAATTCAACACTTTTAGGATTGAGTCCAAAACTACCTATAATTAGAAGGCCACTTAGTATGGATATACATGTAACCAAATGAGCAATTTTGAGCACTATTGGAATCATAAAAGCAATAACTATTGTGATCCAAATAGGATGAATTCTCATAGTGGTGCATGGAATTAGAATGTATATGGATTGAAGATGGGATCTAGATAACATTAAGCTCAACCTAAATAAAAAAATTGTGTATGGTTGTTTACATGAGCAATCATGGCACCATATTTATAATGATTTGCAGTAGTTTTATTTTTTGGCTTTTTCTCATGCTTTGAGGATGAAACATATTTAGTTGGGATATAATGTAATTTACCTAGGGGTATATTATTATATAATTATTAAGTAGTAATAAATAATATAATGGGATGCATATGCTTTGTAATTCATCCAACTAGTTAATTAGCTCATAGAAGTAATTATCCCACATGTGTGGGTAATTGGTAATGGTGGGTAGTTGAGTGGTATATAACAAAGATAAGAGATTGATATATGAGCATGTCAAGAATATTGTATGTGTTTGGATTTCATATTAAGATATAGTGTGAAGTGGCTTACTTCCAATAAGGAGCATTGTATAGTGTTTCCCTACCTCAAGGGTTTGATTTTCTTTTTAAATACACTTGAGTATTTATATTATTGAGTTGTGAGGTATCTCTTTTATTATTAGGTTATTTTTATATTTTAGAGGTTCTTGACAATAACTTCTATTTTATTATTTTTATGGTGAAGACTATCATATCCCATTTTTTTCAATTATCAAAGATATTTTTTAAGTAATTAATTAAATAATTTATATAGGTGTAATTTTTGTTTCAAGTAAAAGCTTTGAAAATGATAGTATTATATTTGATATTATGGTAATTTAATAATTTGTTATCTTTGTGAAATGATTTTGATTAGAATTATTAATTGAAATGAGCATGATAATTATAAATATGTTTTGTTATGAACTAACAAAGGTTTTTTGATTATATACAATTGATATTTTATTTTTTTATAAATATAATTTTTTAATGTCGACCTAGACTAACTATCATCTATTGAAATGAGGTGGGTGTTGGATAGTGTTTTCCCCTAATGTGCATTGAGGGAGAGTTTCATCTAAGAGAGGAAGGTAGATGATGAAATCAAGGCAATCAAACCACGATAATCTAAGAATCCACACACACACTTGTAGGAGTTTGCTTATGAGATAAATGTACTTGAGAAGTATTATTGGATTTCTTAAAGTCATCAAGCGATTGGTCTTTTCTTTTAAATGCATTCATGACATTTAGTTATAAGCGTGTTTGGTCTAATTCACGTACTTCATAGCATTTTCATCATAAAACTATAGTAAATAATTAAATATTCAAAATAGATTTAAAGTTCAAGGGAATAAAATAATTCTATTTTTGGAAATAATTTTCAAGTCCTTTTTTATTTCATTGTGGTAGAGTCAAATTTTAACCAATTTATGTTATCTAAAATATTTATTCATAGCTAGTGGAAAAAAGAGAGTGGAGTAATTTTCAAATCCTCCACATTGAACATTATTTGCAACTGACAGAAAAAGAGGGGAGTTTTTGAAAACCTGGGAAATTAATTTGAATTTACTTTTAGCAAAGCCAAATTTAGAGAAGGATGTTACATTTTTTTTTGTAAAATTAAGTGAGATGGGAATGAGAATTGAACACCATCTCTTGCATTGGTATTTATCAATTTATTTTGAATTTTTTGAGAGAGCTAGGTATTAGGTTTTATTGTCATAATATACTCCTTCATTTAGAAATTTATTTTGCAACTAGGCATGGAGATTCAAACACCAATATTAACAAACTTTTGTTAATTTACTTTCATCTATCTATTAGGTGTGGGAGTTGGTGTGTGAAGATTTTCGATGCCATATAGATACTCATTTTTTGTCTTTACCATTGAATTTCTTAAATGTAGCTAGGTGTGAAAAGTTGGGCACATTATTTTGTTGCATTTTTCTCCATTCAAGTATTGATTTTCAGCTTTGGTTGAGCAGAGGATTTTTGTGAAATTTATTAAGTGTTTTTGGGAAAATAACTGTAAGTTATTATTCCATTTTCAAATTCAAACTATTTTTAAGATTTTACGGGATGAGAAGGAGAGCGCTCTACAACTTAGGGTTTGATTCGACCCGTGGCTCATGGGAGTGGGGAAGGCCTGGTCCTCCTCCATGCAAGTTATATTGTGGAGGTGTGTGGTGGTGTTTTTATGTACACTTATTGTGCTTTCCAGTGTGTGAAACTCTTAATCTCTTCCCTCACCCATGTGAGGTTGGGGTTGTCAATTTGAATAATGATGGGTGGGGATACAGATCCCTCGATGGCCTGGAGAAAAGGCCAAACCTTGGTGTGGATGGCTATTTTCAACCAAATTCATTCCAAGATATCGTCGCGGGTAAAGAGGTGGCATTTCCAGTTGGCGCAAAATTCACTGTGCAAGAAGGAGGGTGCGAAGAAAATGGGGGAAGCGAAAGAGGTAAGTTCCCTCTTGGTTCTCATAAAATTGATATCATTATTCTAAATGATAAATGGATAGAGGCATTATGTGAGCAAGATAATAAACTGAAAAATGTGGGAATTTTATTGGCTGTCATGGACATTAACAAGGTCCTGATGCAAAAGTATATGGATGAATGGGTGGTTAATGTTTGGGGGGAAAACTTGGAATCTATTTTTCATATTACAAAATGATACAAAAGGGTTTGTATGTAATATTTCTCAACAATCATGAAATGCAATGCAAAACATTAAAAAATAATTTTGGAATATTGGAAATAACATTTTCGGGCCGTGGCATGGTCGCTTGAGGCCCTAAATGAAGAAATTCAGGCTCTATTGAGCCCTAGGTGGATGGTGGTAAAAATTATGCCACCAAGAATTTGGGATTTTATCCCCCTTCTACTTGCACCTTATGGCAAGGTTCTCATAATTAATAACACCAAGTCTGCATTACCCCATGCGAATGCGAGGATTCTAGTCTCCATCTTTCCTAGGGTGGATTTACCGAATGCCCTATTGTTGAAATTAGATAACGGGGATACAAATTGTTCCCTTGTGGTGTTGAGTGGCTTAAACACGTGTTATCTTTGTAGAAGAGAAGGGCACAGAAGAAGAAAATTCCCTCTAATTTGTAAAAGAACAAATGGTGCCAAGTCACCATCAAGGGATAAAAATATAATCTAGATAAAGGAAGGGCCCCAAAACCCTAACAAACCTAACAAAGAAGAAGACAATCCAAGATCTAACTATTTTTTTGTTAATAGCGGCAACCCACCTAATAACATTGGAAGTGGTAAGAAAATCTCTGAAAACCTTGAAGATGGAGAAGCCATGGGAGGGGATGAAACCCTAATCAATAACACCAACATTAATAAGGAGGTGATTGAAATCCAAAAATAAATTTTGGAGCCTTGGTCCGGTGACACAGAAGTGGGCTCCTTGGGGGATGAGGAACTCTCTAAGGCATCGAGCCAAGATCTAGATTATGATATGGAAAGTAACTATGAAAGCATGGATATGGATGCCTTGGACACGAAACAGGATTCTAAGGAGCCTAATGGAATCTTGGCCAAAGGAGTTATGGAGGTAGGTTGTACTAAGGCCTATGGTTAGGGAGATGTCTTTTCTGGGTGATCCCACAGTAGTGGTTTACAATTTTTTGCCAAACTAGACACTGAAATTATTATTTTTAACTAAATGTTCACATTCATGCACCTATAGCTCGGCTAAACCATGAAGAATTTGAAGATGATGCAAACTAGAGTCTCATCACATTTTATCTGTAAATTCTACAAATATATTTTTTAAAAATTTTGGAATCAGATTGCACTTCTTTTTCCATCTCCCACGAAAACTGGGTTTTTTAGAAAACAACATTTTTAAAAAGTGGCGCACACTGTATAACGCATAAATTTTTTCCATGAAGGATAAAATTCTAATTCTTTTCGAATTTAGATTTGTAACTCGATATCTAGTGCTTCCACTTGGTTAGATAGTTTTTAATTGAATATTTTTCTTTAATCAAGTTTCAAAGTCAAACCAATTACAATTCATACATAGCACGACTGTATAATGCATAACTTTTTTTATTGGATCAAGGACTTCAATATCTGGTGCACTGATATTTTTTTTTTTGATAATCTGTTATTTTTCCACATGTACAGAATAGAGACCTTCATTTTCGATGAAAAAACTATGTTTGATAAAACTAAAAAAAACAAATACATAATAAAACAAAAACATATTAAAATTATATTCGTTGGATAGATTGTTCTAAGGACTGCCTAATTCTAGTTGGGTTTCTGAAGATTCCTCCATCTTCATCATCAATCCGAGCTTCGAAGAATAAAAATTTAGGGTTTTTTGGTGAACAAGGTCAAAAATCAGGGAAAAGGGGGATTCGCTAGAACCAAAGGGGGTTCGAGCGAACCAAGGTTCATTCAAACCCTATTTCATTCGAACCCCCTTGCCAAAAGGGGTTTTCATTTGTTTTTTGTTCGTGCATGCATGCATTAAATGGGTTTGCTTGAACCCTAGTTCAAGTGAAGCCTTTTTTGGTTCGTTCGAACCAATGAGTTCATTCAAAACCCTAGAATGAAAATTTTTGGCATGGGGTCATTTTTTACAAGTTTTCCTTCCTCATTCAAATTGTAAACCACTTTTGTGGGTTTACCCTTCTCTCTCACACAAGGATTTAAATGTCCCTCCCCAAACTTTTGCTTGTGATGACCAAGCCCAAACCATCACAAGTAGTGTTCAGGCAAGGGCTAAATGTATCCCAAATAATCCTGATGGTAAAGGTTGGAAAAAGAATTCCCAACAATTGGCAATGGAAAAACTAAGGATAAACCCAAAGGATGATGCCAGGGTAGAAAAGGAATATGTTCTTAAAAACTAGTCAATGCACTTCCTAAAAGATTTCAAAATCTATAAAGTTGACCCTGGAAAAATTGGGGACACAAAGCAATTGGAGGATAGACCCTACAAGGTCAAAGATATTGTGAATGCACTGGAAACCAACTTGCTACCCACCTACACCCAAAGTGGTACCATTGATGGAATGGTTGCAAACCAATCCCTTGGGGGGAAGGAGTATAGGACATCCCAGGGGGTGTTGTATTAGTGCACCAATGGTATGGTAGAGGATGTAGGTGTGTGGGAGGTTGGCTCTCTTGGTGTAACATAAGTATTATGTCATTTGAAAATACACTCTCCTGCCATGGAGAGGCTGAGAACAACATTCAGGTAAACCATGCTAATCCAAGTAGCCTCGATGGGGACACTAAGCCTTCAAGGGATATAGGGGAGTTGGTATGTAAGGGAGTTTCTTAGGGAGAGGCCAAAGCTAAAGTGACTCACAGGCCAAGAGGAAGTCCAAGAAAATGAATCTAAACTCTAATCCCAACAGGGAAAGGAAACCTTAAGCTTCTTGCTAAGCAGAAGAGAAAGAAACTCAATACGACTATATCTCAAGTCCTATAACCAAAAGGATGGAGGTGGATCCAAAGTTACCTAAATGCTTTGAAAAATTTAGGCCTAAAAAGGATCATGTATTAAACCCTGGTCCTAATGACTCTTAATTTCATATCATGGAATGTGAGGGGGTTAGAATCCCCTGATAGGAAATGGATTGTAAGAAGATTCCTCAGTCAGTGTAGAAATAAAGATGTGGTGTTGTTGCAGAAGCTTAAAGCAACTAGCTTCATGCTTGAAACCAACCTTAATTTCATTTGGCGGGAGTCCTCCAACTTTGTCACCCAACATGAGAAAGGTAGGGGAGGGGCTGATTTCATCCTTTCAGAAGAATGGGGGCAATATGTCTCCAAATCTGGGGTCTCCCCATGTAATAGGGCTATCTAGGTATTGCTAAAAAAGGGAGAATTCTCCTTTGGTATTTACTCAATCTCTGCACCAAATGAGTATGGTGAAAGAATCAATATGTGGAAATGGTTGTGTGAATTAGAGAACATCCCATGGATCCTCAAAGGAGACTTTAATATGGAGGAGAACTAAGAAGATAGGTTCGATGAGATTGACATGGAATGGAAAGGGAATGAAAAGTATTTTTTGACAAAAATGAAGAGCAAGCTCAAGCTAATGGGCCCTATGGAGGGATAGAAAAATGACTTCTCCAACATACGGTACACTTCTAGTGCAATGCACAAAAAGGTAATAGGAGAATTTACTATCGACTAGACAGATTCTATATAAACAAGGAATTCTTTTTTCCTGGCTCTCTTAGAGATGGATGCAAAATTTAAGTACACCCCTACACACTCTCAAATCACCACCCCATGAAAGTAAGAATCCTACTCAAGAGGGAGTCTGAGGGTGAAAAGAGAAAAGGAGAGGTTTTCTCCTTAATACTAAGATGCTACAAAAAAAGGACTCTATAGATGCTATTAAAAAACTCATAATGGTAAACAACTGGATGTATAAGAACTTGAGTGCCATAGAAAGGTGGAATCTGAATTTCAATGGGTGGAAAACCTTGTTCGAAACAATTGGAAAAAAAAAGGCTATGGACAGTAGGAGGGAGAAGGGTATCCTTCAGGGAGAATTGTTACAAATAGAGCCTGGGCTACAAAATGACCTTGAAAATGAGGGGTTAGGTAACAAGCTCATTCTTGCCAAAGATTCCTTGAGGAGGCTCCAAAACAAAAAATCTAGGGACTCAAAGTTATATCTAGACTCAACTAGTTTGAAACGGTGACAAAGGGTCTAAATTTTTCTTCAAGCTCCTTAGAGAAAAAGTTTATGGAACATATTGAGCAAGTACAGGTTGATGGGATAGCTTTTAGTCACCAAGAATAAATCAAATGTCATGCTTTTTTAAGTTCTATAAAAACTTGTTCTCATCTGAAAATGGTGGGGAAGATTGCACTAATGCAAGGAACCTAATCAGGAGTGTCATCCCAAAGAAGCTTGAAGGGGAAGAGATGGAGGGACTAAGTTGTGAGATATCCAAGGAAGAAATAAAAAAGGAAATAGAATCCGTGCAAAATGATAAATCCCCTGGAGTTGATGGTCTCCTAGTAGAGTTATACAACACCTTCAAGGATTGGATAATTGATGACCTCTTCCTAGTGAACAAGGAGGCTATGGAGGTTGGCTCCCTAGGGCCCAAAGAAGGGGACAAAACTCAAATTAAAAATTGGAGAACTATAACCTTGATAAATGTATCCTATAAAATCCTTGCAAAAGAATTGGCAAGAAGACTGAAAAAATTTCTACCTAAGCTCATCAGTACTACCCAAACATGCTTCATTAAGGTAAGGTACATCCTAGAGTACCTCATTACGAGTTGGGAAGCATTGGAATGGGAAAATTTTTCTAAATAGGAGGCAACTATCCTATTACTGGACTTCAAAAAGGCTTATGACAGGGTTGAATGGACCTTCATCAGACTCACTCTTGAGGCTTTTGGCTTCCCTAAAGCCTTTTGGAATATGGTTGTCACATTGTTCAAGGATGTAGTGGCTTAGGTCAATGTAAATGGATCTCTCACAAAGGAATTTTCTCTAGAAAGGTTAATTAGGAAAGGATGTCCTTTGGCCCCTACATTGTTTGTGATTGCTTCAGATGCCTTATACTATGTTCTCATGGCCAATGAGATCTCACAAAGGTTAGAGGTATAACACTTCCAAACAGCGATGAACTACTAAATGTTCAATTCGCTAATGATACAACCTTGTTCCCCCAATGCAGGAAGAAAATGTCTCCAACCTAATGGTAAAACTAAATACCTTCTGTGAAGCCTTGGGAGAAAAAATCTCTCTCTCTAAGTCAATTTTGTTGGGATGATAGGATAAGCCTCTAGATTGGGTAAATAAGTTGTAAATACAATGGGGAGGGCCACACAAGTAGGTAAGATACTTGGGCATACCATTTTCTATAAGCCCAAACCTAAAATAAATGTGGACCTGGATTAAAGGCAGGATTGCAAGAAAAAGATTGAGAAATGGAATAGGCATTACCTCTTTAGCAGGAAGAGTTCAGGTTTTTCAAAAGATATTGTCTTCATATAGTTTGTATTTTTCCTCAGTGTGGTTGTTTAGTAGTTACCAAGTCGATGAAATTCAAAAAAGGATTCAAAGATTTATTTGGTCATATGGAAAGGGTAGTAAGAAGAAACATGTTTTCAAATGGAGTTGGCATTGTGTATGGGGTCCTTGGTCTGAAGGATTTAAAAATCCAAGGCATAGAATTGGCTGCCAAATGGACTTCCAAGGCTCTAGATGGTGATGAGCCTTGGAAAGTGTTGTTCAGAAACAATATCCAAAGAGAAATCCCCAAACATGCAAAGAATTGGAGAAACATCCCCTTCAGTGACCTTCTTAGTTGTCGTTACCCTATATCCCCTAGAGGCTTAGTTGTGTTCAAGAGAATTTGGAAAGCTATGGAATATGTTAAGGATTTCATAACTAACTCTTAGTTCTCTTAGGTTAATGTTTTATACTCACAAAGGTCAATTTGGTGGAACCTCAAACAAAAGGATAAGCCTTTGGAATTCCTACAAGGATGCTCAACGAAGAACTAGGCCAATAAAGGAATAGAAAACTTCACATAAATTCTTAAGGATGGAGTTCTAAAAGACTGGGCTCAAATGAGGATTGAATTTAGCATCCCTAAAACCCAATGGAGAACCTACTCTGTTGTAAGAGAGGCTTGCAAGGAAATGAACCGGTCGATAACTGGAAAACTAAATGTAGAGCAATTTACAAGGACTTCCAATGGACTAATGTTGCCAATATCACCAAACTCAATGCCTAAAATATCTACAACACTCTCACTAAGTAGGAAGAAACATATGTTCATCTAAACAATGTGTGGAAGAATAACATTAGCGACAATGAATGGTCTAAAATTATTTTAAATAGGTGGTCAAAAATAGTTGAGCCAAAGAAGGCCTACTTCATATGGCTCTTGATCTTCCACATACTACCTTATAAAATAAGCTCTAATGACATTGAAATATGTAGGATGTGCAAGGTACATGAGACAATAAGTCATATTTTTATTGATTGTATATATGCAAAAGAGACATGGAATTTTTTTTGTCATAACTTTGATATTTGGAATACTAATGGAAATAAATTTGGCAAAGAATAAACACTATTTTGGTCTTGTGTTTCCACTAAAATTTTGTGGGGTATTTGGAAAGCACAGAATGATGAGAGATTTTTAAATGGGAAAAAGAGGGCACTTACTGAGTCTACAAAAAGAATCACATTGCAGAATATTGCATTGTAGGTTACCATGATGGTGAAGGTATCCAAATTCAAGTTCCTCAAACTATTGGAAGAAGGTACATTGCAAATCAATCTTTAGGAAGTCAGATTCAAACACACTTGGCAAGTAGGACAACCAAGCTCATAAATCTTTCTCTAGGCCCTGAAAGTATTTCAAAAGGACTTTAATGAAAAAGTGGGTAAGGATGCTTAGAATGAAGACCCTCCACCCCTACTCAGACTTGAAGACTTCACCAAGGAAGAGATAGAGGCAACATAAGTGCTATTGGGCATGAAGGACCCAACCTGTAGTGAGGAATCAGCCTCTTGATGTGGAATAGATGCTCTGGTTTTTTTATGATATGGTATACCTTTTGGTTTTTGATGATATGGAGTACCTTATGTGTAGATATTAGCTTGGGTAGGTAACAACATGATCCTTTTTTATAGTGGCTAATGGTGATCACCCGATAAGTAATGTTTTGGGGAAGAATATGGATGATAGTAGGTCATAGATACAGTTGTAGGCAGATTGGAACTGTGTGAAAGAAATGTGGAACTATCAGCAGTAATGTAATGGGGAAGGAAAAGTAGTAGTATTACATCTCATCTCTCTGTAATTTTGTTGTTCAAACTATATATAATACAAAAAAAAAACTATTTTTCAATCATTGATTAAATCAAATATTTTGGAGCTACAAATTTAAATATATATGTGGCATTAAAAATAGTCATAAAAATATTTTTTATATGTGTTTACTATTTATATAATTATGAAATTTCATTTTAATTATTTTTATCACTGAAATATGGATATAGTTGTAGTTATTTTATTTATTTATTTGTGCATTGAATTTATAGATTTTGTAATATTTTAAAATATTCATTTAAATCCATTTATATAAATTTATAAAATTGTCAAGAATCATCATATTATAATTTATATATGTATTTTCCTTTTCTAATAAGAGAATTTGGTGTGGGTTATGTCAAATGGATGTTTACATGTTTTTTATTTTATAAACAATTAAAAAACTATGTTAATAAAGAGACAAGGTCATTCCAACACCTCTGATGGGTTGGGATAAATACATACATAAATCTTAAAGTATTTGAATTGGTATTATCATTATTGTTTTTTCTTTATTATGAATGTAATGTTTATTATCAAGGTTATACTACTTTGGCATTTTGTCAAATAGTTGTAGTTGCAAACCTTTGGCTTTTCATCATATAATTTATGGTTGTAATTTATGGCATGTCTTCAAGTGGATCATGCACTTCATCTATGCATAGGAACTGCATTATTGAGACATGATATTATTTGTTTACTTCATATTTTCATGAGGAATTATAATAAATGAATTTAAGCACTTTCTACATGTTTTGGAACCACACTTTCTAAGGAATTTGATATTTATTTTTATGTACTTTTTGTATACATTCTATACATGTTATGTGTTCCTAATTTCTATTTGTGTATATGCATAAATATATGAATATGTATAAAAGGGGATTTAGAGTTGTGTGTGTGAATATATATTAGTTTAAAATTTTCATTTCTATCTATATGTATTATATGTTGTGATCATTATACTTAGATATAAAGTTACAATAGAAAAATAAATGAACATGTGAATGCACTAAGTTGCATAGTATTCGTTATGTTTTTTCATAGAATAAAATACATAAATGTAGATGAACAAAATTGATATTTTACATATGTAGATATTAAATTGATTCTACTTGTTTTCTTTTGAGCATCATAGATTAACAGTGAATAAAATGTGTAAATTTAATAAACCAACCCAAGGGTAGGGTATGCTAGGAGTATGGAAAATAATTGATTAATTTATATAATAAGTATGTTGTTTATGCATTGTGTTTTTATATGGTTTTTTTGGATAAGTCTAACAAGAGATAGTAGTGTTATGAATGAATGACCCACATTTTAGTGTAACTTACAATTAAAAATATTTGTCCAAAGTGATGATATGGTTGTATGCATCATCAATTCATAATACATTTCAAGTTTGCATGTTAATCGAAAGTCAACAATAGCTAGAGGGTATCTAGGGCCTATATGACTCACTATATGTGACAATGCTTGTACATTTATACACTTAGTTCTTAGATTTAGCCTTATTGAAAATTTTACTAAACCTACCACCCTTGTTGAAGGGTCAAGAGACTTCCAATGGGAATTTGAGAAGGGGACCACCTAGTTTGTGGTAGGAGGTAAAGTGTCTGGATGATATTCTCCCTCCAATAAACTTGATAACCATATTACTTGCACTCATATAAGATGAATTGATCTTGAAGTATTCATATGCACTCTTGTAAATTGATGTGTATTTATAAAATGCTTGAATAATAGTCCTTATTATGATTTGTAATTATTATTCTAATTTGAATTAAAAATATAGTATTGAATCATATGATTTATTGCATTAATCTATAACATTTTATATTTGAAGTTGAAATAGAAACTAAATATTTATGAAAACATTTTAATTATTTCCTTTTTAAGGTTATTTCATTTTAAATTATTATTTTTTATTTGGTGTGTTACAAAGACTATCACAATGCTAGATGTCATATGTCTAATGTTTCAAGAGAGAGAAAAATATTAGGAAAGTATCAAAAAGTAGTGAGAGCCATCCATAATGTCACATCAACCCAAATCTATAGTTTACAAATGTTGAAACTATATTTGGTTTCAAACAAATAGGAAAAAAAAATTATTTTTTGATAAATGATTCAAGATGAAAAAATAAACTCCATGAATATTATATCAGGTCCTTGGCTATCATGTTCACATTCTAAAATACATCATGTTTCCACGTTTTGTGTCTAAAGAAGATCCTTGTCAAATACATTCACATTTTATGAGCACTTCCCAAATTAGATGACAAAGGATCTATAATCATTGAACTAGAGGGTTTTGTATGCCAATGCTTGTGCCACTTTATAATTGTACCATCACAAAGGTTTTGGTTCAATGGTGATGATTTTTGTCAACAAAATTTGCTTGGGAACCTCTCCATTAGCCTCAAGAATAGTTTCCACAATTTAAGCCTTGAGGACAAGGATTTCCAAAGGGGGGGAGCAAGTCAAGATCCTTATGTCCCAACCCTCATTATTATGAACATTGTAATAATGATAATATAGTTATTTAAGTAATATTGTATTATGTAGATTTATCTCACATTGGTTGTTCCTCATAAGTCACTCATCATAAGGATTTTATATTTCAATGCAATAAAGAAAATATCATCTTAGAATCATATTTTGTAATAGATCATCCCTCTTAAAGAGGTTGGACCCCCTCAAAGATGGTTATAATACTTATTCTCTATTTATCAATATAATTATAGTTACAACTATTTTCTAAACTTCTATTTGATAATATATTCTGAAAGAGATCCTAAAAAAATTCTATGTAATTAATTGGAAGTATAGAAATAATGAGTAATACAAATTTGATGATATTTTTTTACATCAATCAAAACACATGTTAAATTGTAAAGATAAATGATGCATTTGATATTTAAAGTAAAGGATGTTAAGATTTATTATCATCCTTGATAGAAATTTGAATGAAATATTTAATTTAAGATTTGTATTAATGGAAATATAGAATTTTTATTTGTGAACAATAACTTGTTTATTAAAAATTCAATCGAGATATATATAAGAAGTTGTGTTGTAATTTATACAAAAATAAATAAACTTGATATCATCCTCGATTTAATGTTGAGTTATCAGGTTCTAATTCTACCACCTCCTCTCTTAATATTCTCTCATTTTTTGTATCATCCTTAGATTGGACATCAACATTTATGTGATGATCTTTCTCCTCTTTCTTTTGCAAAGTGAATTTCTCTTTCACATGTCCTGCATTCACAAACCCTCCAAAGTTCCCCACATTTCCAAAAATTAATAATAACAACCCTAAACTAGATGAAACTAAACTACTACAAAATGTCATTCTAATATTTTGTGATCTCACAACACCCACAATAAATCCTGCACATAAACCTGCTCCTTTTATAATACTAAACCAAACTAGAAATGCACCCTCCTTGCTAGGTGGAGTAAAGTCAAAAAATAATGTGCGTCCAAAAGAATTCAATATCCCCACACCCAAACCTAATACACTTGCACCCACAATTGCCCACCATGGCCTCCATGAAACTTGTATAAAACCTAAAGCTGAAACTCCGGCTACCAATAGAAAGCCAATGACCTATAACAATAAACTAAGAAGTTAAAACATGATATATAATTATAATAAAATATATTAAATAATTTTTGTTCAGCTAAAAGATAATGACAAACAAAAACAAAAATTAAAATCACATATAAAACATTTTTTAAGATAAAAGATTCTAACATGTGTAATGCACAATAAATCTTCATAAATTATTTTAAGAAGAAATCTTTAAATATCATCATGATATAATGTACTTCTATTTTAAAGCCAATTTCCCTATGTTTTAATATAGAACATGGGCAAAACACAATCATGTATTATTCTCAAGTATGCCCTCGCATCATCCTGTAAGAGCATCTCCTAACATTTTCAACAAGAGAATTAAGAGAAATGAAGATTATATTTGCAGTAAGAACATCCTTGCACCAACTTGACATCCTTCTATCCTCTCATAACTCATTTTGCACAATAATTACAAATGGATTTGACTAAGGATAAAGGAATAATAGTACTTCAAACCTAACAAAACAAGCTCTCAAAGGTGTTCTTAAACACCACCTCACTTAAGTGGAAGGAATAGAATTCAAAGTATGCAACTAATGTAGAAAATATCACTATTTTTGTAAATCACAAATCTAGGACAAGTGATTATTAATAGACAAAATCACAAGAACATTTTTTCCAACTAACTTGTAAATAAGTTTAGAAAGATCTAGAGTACAAGTTAGCATTAACTAGTTTTAAAATTGTGATTAAAATATATATTTTATCACAACCCTTCAATCCCATTTGGAGGAGCTAAGCTATCATTAACCCTAATCTTTTAAATTTACGTGTCTTTTAGTCATATCAACTCAATTATGTTTGTCTAAATCTTATTTATTTGATTAACCTTTTTTATTATGACAAATTGAAACTAATTTAGTGCATTTCTTACTCTTAATTTGGTGAACTAGATCTCTTCAATTTCATTTCCCCCCAAAATTTTCATTTTTTAATTTTTTAATTATGAACATTTCAAATATCTATATTAATATTTTTTATTTTTTAAAGATAGTGTTTTTTGCAAACAATGTTTTTCATCAACTGATATTTCATAAATAGACATTCACAAAAATTCATCTCTCATGATCTACTTACCACTATATAAGGACTTCACAAAAAATCACCCATCTAAATATTATTCCTACTCAAATACACTTAAAAAAAGAGTTTCCCCAATTTAAAATCCACTTTAACTAACAAATATCTAAAATACTAATTTTATTCAATATAAATTAAAAAAATTATATAAAAACTGAATAATTTAAAACCATACCTGCATTTGCCTGCCGTTTACAAGAAGGATCCGCGGCAACAGCCCCGTCACAACCCCGGACAAAGCCGGCGCCACAAAATAAGCCAACCACATAAACAATATATACTTGGGCTCAAAGCAGCGGGAGCCCAAGGCATGCAGAATACCCGACGCAAAAGCACAAGACCCGGCAAAAGAGGCCAGGAAAACCAACACCACGCTTGAAACCGCGTTAGGAAATTTCCGTATACTGAAAGCATCGATCCATCCGTGGCCTGGATTATATTTTCCGCCGCGAAAATCAGGACCACCCCGAACCGGCTGCAACAGAAACGCCTGAGAGGCACCCGCTGCCCACAAAATGCCGCCCAATATACACGCAATCCATACGGCCAGCCGGGGCTCGTTGCGGAAGCCCAACATTTTGTACGTGAAAGTGGCAAGCACGGCCGCGCCCACACCCTCGGCGGCCGTACCCATGGACGATAGCAAGCCGCCGGCCGTTTGCCTGACAACGAAATGATCTTTCATGTAAAAAATTGATGAAATGCGTTGAGGGACGGGTGCAGAGTTGGCTAGGGCTCGGATGATTAGGGCCAGGTGGCGGTTGTAAGCCATGGAAGACAGCGAGCTACCAGCTATGGCCAAGGCCAGGAAGGCCGCCACGGCCCACGTGTTGTGGAAGATGCCCGGTGGAAGGCAGGCGACGATGCCCACGGCCGATGATAGCACCAGGAATATTCGTTGCTTGTTTCCGTAGTCAAGGAGAGGGGAGATCGATGGAAGAACTGGAGCCAGTAAGGCCGTTGTAACGGCCCACACGCAGCCTGTGAGTAGTAGTGGAGATATTTTCAGGCCGCCTACACTTACAGAAGAGTGCACCAGTCGTTCGTACCTGGTTCGTTACAAAGCAAAAAAAAAACCTATTAGAAAGTTAACATAGAATGAATTTAATTTAACTGTTCTAGTTATGGTATGATAAATTCTTTATCTTGTAATGTAACTAGCAGTGATACTAAGCAGAGAAATCCATTTCTTAATAATAATAACATAATGGTTTGAAAAATATATTCAAAAACATATTTTAAAGAGAGTGAGTGGGAAAAAAAATTATGGCAATGGAAATATTGGTATTTAGGAAATTATTGGCTGATAATCACATATAGTGTGAGTCTAAAAAGAGTCTCATGTCTGCGAGCCGTTTGAAAATAAGTTTCAGCTGGTAAAAGCTTAGAAAGTCTCAGTTATCACAGAAAAGTCAGATAAATATTGATTTGACAATTGGATAGGAACATTCTATTTTCATTTACAGTGTTTTTTTGTAATTTGATAAACTTTTTTTTTCATTTGCATTGCTTTATGTTTTAATTCTTTATGCAAATATTTCATAATCAAATAATACTTAATTTCTTTAAGGAAAATATCTAAATTTGTCTAAGTTTATTTCATTCCATTATTTACCATTTATTATTAATTGTTTAATCTAATAACATGCAACTAGAATTTGCAGCATCCATACACAAACACACACTATAACATATTAGCAAACACATACTCTCTAACATATTAAGATACATATAGTATAGTTTTCTATCGGCGTAATCTTCCCACCTCTTTAGATACAAGTGCTAGTATAAATCTAAATTAAGAAAGTTCTTTGGAAAAAAATTGAAGCTTGCTACATGGTCTAAAAAGACAATTGTGGAATAAGATAATAAAACCATATGAAAATGTGATGAAAACAAACTAATAAAAAAAAATTCATAGTGATTACATTTTAAATCAAAAATAGATATATTTAACTTTTGATTTTTTTTAGATAAATGACTTACATTTTAATTTAAATAAAAAAATTATTAAAATATTTTATCTATTATCTATTATGCATCTGTATGTAAGCCAGTAGAAGATATAGCATATAACAAGGGAATTTTGCTTCCTATACTTTAAATAGAATTGAAATCTGGGTGTTTTGAAACTGTCCATATATGTGTTATAATGAAATTCTATATTCTGATGAATATGATAACATAAAGAGTGAGGTCTTCGTAATCATCATTTACCAGACAAGTTTGAAGTAGTCATGAGATGGTTAAATGCTCTTGCGTTATACGACTGAAACCAATTACTGAAAACCTATAAAGAAAAACCTAAGAAAGAATGAGATTCATGTCAATCAGAAATGAAATCAATTATTATGCCAAAAAAATGTTACCCCAGAATTTTTTTTCAAGAAACAATGGTTTGTCTAATTGGTAAGTTTACCTTAAGCTCGTATAATCTAATAATACGAACTAGAAAGGGAAGAACAGTTCACATACACCTATGCCGTTTATGATGTATACTGAAAAAGGAAATTGAAGATCACACTATATTTCTGCAACTGATATGCAAACAAAATTTACCTCAAAACAGTGGTATCTTACATCTTAAAACAAAATATTATTTCTTGGAAAGCTCTAAAGTGAAACCTAATTAATCTAGAAATAAAAATATAATCATCTGTTCAGAAAAAGAGTTGATTTTGAGGCTCTGAGATGTGGGTGGATGTAAATTAATTCAAAACTACCTAGTTTGAGAATGATTTCTGGATTTCATTATGTCGTTGTCAGCTTTCTTTGATTCTTATGATGGATCATGTAGTGATTCAAAACATTGATAAAAAAACAACACAATCAAATCCAAAAATAATACTCAAACTACATAATGAATTGTGAAAACGTGATATCTTTAAACAAAACTACTTAGTTTAATCTCATAAAACCATCATATAATTGAATCCACTGCTGAAATATATAAAAATGAATTTTCATGAACAACAGAAATAACATCTTTTCCAAACATACAATTTTGTACTCACTGTTTTATTGTAGATTGAGAACACTTTCTGTTTGGGAAAGTCTCATCCCACTCTTTCTGATAATTTCCAGAGAGATGGACAGTTTGGCCGAGGAGGAGCGGGAACAGAACTGGAATTAGAAAAGACTGTGCAAACTGAGAGCAGAGGCCATAAATACTCCAAGACACCAACTCTACCTTTGTCGGCGCTTCTTCCAACGCTGCAAAGCGTATGAAGGAGTTGGGTTCGTTCACCTGAATTGGGCTACTGCCCAGCTTATCAGTAGTCAAATCTTGGCTCCTACCCATTATTGCTGTAAAACTCTTCTGAGGTCTTTACTCAGATATCAGAAACATAATCCACACTGATACAATTTCTAAATAACAAAAGAGTCTTTGTTAGAAGCAATAACTTGTGCTGTATAATAACCATATAATAACCAGCCGGCCAGAGCATCTGTTGCAATAGTCCAAAAGGTCTTAGTGTGACATTGTTGTAGACAAGGAGGCGGCATTTACAAGGAAATGCATATTCAAATGATCCGACTACTTTGGGGATTAAGAAATGGCAATGCCAACTGTCTCTTAGGTCACTGAATTTTGGTTAAGGAATGGCATTCTCAAATCCTCGATGGGACGTATGCCGCATTGTTTCTATAAAGAATATTCAAATGGATCAGGCACTTCTTTGGATTTGGATAATCATTACTGCTTTGGCCGGCCCTGTATCGTTTCTATATAACGATACAAAATAGGTTAAATTTTTACTGGGTACTATTTTGCTTTACCCTAATGCTCCAGTGTTCTTCCCAGAATCAGATTTTTTCCATGGAAATACTATTGCCGATAGAGAAATTGACCGAACGTACATTATTAAAATATAGTTACTTGCTTATCAACTTTCTAAAATACTTGGTTCTAAGTTTCTCCATTCACACCTTGTCAACAAAGGCTAGTAATATATAATAAAACATGATTACTTGGTTGACAACGTTCCAGTTGTCATACGAAGTCGGATGTGGTGAAATTTTCAAAAAACTAATAGACAAAATCTAAGAAGAATATAATTGCAGATCTTTAATTGTGAAAATTGCACGCCCTTGTATTTTTCATTTGTGTTTTGGACTTAGTGATTTTAGTTTATTTTGCAGCATTGAAATTGACAAATAATATCATTCAGTTCTAAGTTTATTATCATTTATTTTTAGAAATTATCATTTTTACATGTCTGAAAGTGAATTAAATCATTTATATGAAATCTTAAAGTTTAAAATTTATATTTTTTAATGAAAATACTTGTCGTTTTATTCATTTAATGGTTATAAGTGAATTAAATTGTAGATAATTTTAAATTACATATTAGTTTGATGTATTTGAAGAACAAATTTAATTCAACATGAATCATCTTGTGCACATATAATATAAGGATCACATCTAAGATCTTATTTGCAAGTGGATAAAATGGCCTGTATCATTGTCTTAGGAGTATATCTCATGCATGCTTTTAATTCTTGACCTTAGTTCATCATCATTGAACCAATGCATCCAAGGACTTGATTGAGGAGAACATAAGCCTCATAATTAAATAGATTTTCTAAAAAAAAATTGTAAACATCGTCTATCCCCTACCAAATCCAAAGTGTACACATAGAAGGTAGCAAGTGTTAGATGTAGAACTCTACCAAATTAAGCTCGTAAATTACAAGCTCTTTTTTATATTGATAAAGTCAACAAATATAGGTCAAAGAGCATTAATACAACCAAGATGACCAACATAAAAAAACTAATACATAGAGCTATCAAAGTTACTAGCATAAGACCATATCACCACTTCCAACCAAAAGTGTGTGCATCATATGAAAACTAATTGTTACCAATACAAAACCACCATATATATATATATATATATATATATACCTTAACCATAGAACATAATAGCACTAATCATCCATAAAAAAGAGATGATATAATGATACCAAGATTGAAAAAGAGCCACAAAAACTTTATATCTATGTTTTATAGCATTATTCAACTTTTCTTTAGCTCTAAAATAATTTTTATAACCTTTTTAGCTAGCTCTTGAACTATACTCATGCATTTCCTAATCCACCACTCTAAAATAGAAAATAAAGAATATAATCAAAGTCACCAAAATTAGAAATATCATAGTCGTTGTAAGTAGTAGCCTTGTCATCCTTTGAACCTCCACTCCAAACATCCTTCTCAACTCCTTGATCACTCACATCACCCTTGGTATCAGCCTTAGCCTTGGCCTTAGACCTCAAATGTTCTTCAACCAACTAATAGATTTCCTCTTCAAGCATGTTCACTTGCTCAAGAGCCTACAAAAGGATGAGGAAAATTGTGACTTATTTACAGAATATAGTAACATTTATGTATTTTCTTTAAAAGCGTGCATGTTTATACTTATCCAATTAATCAAATTGTCTTAATGGATGGATAAAAGTTCAAAGCTATGTCACACTTTTATAAAGGAACAACCAACACAACTATAATTTTTGAACTTGGTCCACCTAAAAGTGGCATTTACCTTTTGAATTTAAAATGATGTAAACTAATGAAATGTATAATTCTTAATGTAGTTCATGGTTATAATTTTTAAAAGGTAGATATAGTTTTTATAAATTAAGAGAAGAATTTTAATTATTGATTTTTTTTTTAAAGTGAGGCCAATGAGATGTTGCAAAAAAGAGCAAACAATTTTTTTCACATAAATCTAGTGCATAAAAACTATTTTTCAATGAGCATTTATTTATTAATAATTTTTTTAAGTCAAACTAAATCAAAATGTTGCAGTTTGCATGGGATATCAATTTTTGTCTAAATTTTTTATCATTTACAAAAAATTGTACCCTCTTGGAGAAAATTCTCTCCTCTTGTGTACTATAATATATATATATATATATATCAACCTCATATTTGATTATAATAACTTACAATATTTTTCCAAAAATCATAATAAAACTAGTAAAAATATTTAAAAAATTAAATTAGATTATGGATTGTAAGCTCTATTAAAATATATTTTCATGTTTTTATGAAATTACCCCTAATATGAGAAATTTGGAGTTGAAATTGGATTTTTATTGAATTTTCCCCAAAAGAGGGGTTAATATGCCACATAGATAGTTTCTTATGAAATATTTTGAATTGAAATGTTTTTGCTCAAAAATGTTTTGATCAAAATGTTTCAAACAAAAAAAGCCTTGTTTGAGTTATAGAGTTAGATTATAGCTATTTAGAAATTTTGAGCAAAAAGGTTTCACTTGAAACCCTTTAGCCATGTAGGTGTAAAGTGATTTTGGAGAAAAAATTACCTAAAATTATTTAAGGTGAAATAATTTTTCCTATAAGTATTTAGTTGGTTGAAAGCATAACAGAACTCTATAATTTTACTCCAATAGAACAAGATAAATCTTATAAATCAACCTGGAAGAGGCAACATTAAAAATTTCAATAGAACCAAACAAGATCTATCCCACAAATAAATTTCTTAAACCCCTAAAATTAGACTATAAAGGAGTAAAATTATCCTGAATAATCTTAGCATAACAAAAATAAAAAATAAAAGGTAAATAATATTTCCCTCTCCCCACATAATAGATATAAACTATTATCGATCTATAATAAATTCCCAACAACTAACCTCTTAAATAATAAAATCCATTAAAATTACAATCCCAAGAAAAAGTATTCTCTAGCTTTATATGATAGTCACTTTCAAAGAAGGTGCACTCTTACCAAAGCTTTCATTATTAAAAGTTATTTTTTTAAGAATTAAGAATATCAAACCTATAAGAATATCCCATTAAATGAAATATTTATCATTAAATATTTCCAAAGTTTGTAATCCCTTTATTAGGCCATTTAAGAGCATAACGACTCTTGTATAAAGAAAGAAACTTGTAATTCAATTAAACATACCATCAAATGGACCTAAAAGTACTAAAAGGATCATTCTCAATATTATTCACATCCCATTCATAATAAAACCTTTTACCTTATCCCAAGACTTCCCAATGGACTTAAAAAAAAAGAGACCTACTGATGTGGTGTCATGTCCCCTTTTTGTAATAATCATGTTCTAGACCAAAAATCCTATTTTAAAATTCCTAAATCTTCCCTAGTCTAATTTGTGTGTGTATGCTCTTCCTTTTATTTTCCCCTTTGTCTTTCTAGGGTCCCCAAAGTGTTAGAAATGAATTTGAACACTATATATGAAAATATGAATTTTCGACCATAAAAATTATCTTAACTAATCTATAACCAAATGGAGATTGTAGGAAATTAAATTAGAAACACAAGAAAAATATAGAATAAAAGATAAAACACATAACAATATAGTGTTTATATAGATAAATCCTTTCAAGAAAAAAAATCCACCAAGAAGAGAGGCTCAAGTTTGTATTATCATCAAAATAGATATTGTATACAATCCTTCCTTTATCCTATTCAATCTTCAATCCTTCAACACTTGTATGGACATAAATTTCTGAATAGTTAATTGTCTTACCATAATACCACCATAAGCCTTGGTTATATTGAATTTTTACCCCCCTAAACGGGGCATCCAAGTTGGCTATCATATACCAATTCCCATACTTGAATAAATAAAGCATTAATAACATAGGATGATGTAAGTTGCAACCATTTTGCTTGCCTACATGATTTGGGCACATAGTTGAACATTGTTAATTTCTAACAAACCTAGTGGTTATTGCTTATAACCACAAGAATTTTTAACTATAATAATTTAGCCACACAAGGTGACAAAACAACATCATGGGTGTAAAGGATGAAACTATTAACTCTACAAAGTAATCTTCCTTGAGAGACAACTTTACACTTTACATTAGAACTAACCAAATATGGTGTTTGTTTAACTCTAAATATAATGCTTAGATTTTTATGGTTAACTTTCTCTGAGGTTTGATTATAAAAATAAATGAAACTAATAAATAACCAAACTAGAATTGACTAAAAGGAATAAACTAGTGAAAATCTCTAACATAAGAATATATAGTACTAGTCGATTGCATATTTATGGAAAATAAATATATCAAGGAACCTAGTGTAAGAATCTAGAATATTTTTTCTAGGATTCTAGAATGATGCAAGGACATCCATCCAACATACTATGGTCTTGTCCAAACATACAACCAAACATATGACCCCATACGTAAAAATATCTTACATGCATAAAATATGAAAAGAAAAATTTGAACTAAGAAGTAACTATAATTGCAAGGATAATTTTAATAATAGCACTAATCATCCATAAAAAAGAGATACTATAATGGTACCAAGATTAAAAAAAGCCACAAAACTTTATCTCTATGTTTTTTAGCATTACTCAACTTTTCCTTAGCTCTAAAATATTTTTTATAACCTTTTTAGCTAGCTCTTGAACTATAGTCATGCATTTCCTAATCTTCCTCTCTAAAATAGCAAATAAACAATATCATCAAAGTCACCAAAATTAGAAATATCATAGGACCATTGTAAGTAGTAGCCTTGTCATCCTTTGAACCTCCACTCTAAACATCCTTCTCAACTCCTTAATCACTCACATCACCCTTGGTGCCAGCCTTAGCCTTGTAGAGTTGTTGAACTTCGATCACCCGGGATCACTTGCAAAACTAAGATAAACCTTCCACACGAGAGCAGCAAGAGATAAAATGCAGGAATATAGTGCAATAACAAAATGATGTTATTATCACACACTAAATGATACAATATGCCTCAACTCTCCTTTGAATTGATTGAGTTAATATGAACTCATCTTGACTAGATAGGAGGGAGAGGTGAGTGCTGATTATATAGCACAATATGGGAAAATAATTCCAAGAGGGGTAATAACTCCCAAATAACCAAATTAGGTGGGAGTTATGCCTACTTGGAAAATGCCAAATAGGTGGCATAACCTACTCAGAAAGAGACAAATGAGTGGTTTTGTGAGGTGGCATATAAGGCCAAAAGAGGGTGTGAAACTCAACCACCTAAGTGTGAGTGGGAGCAACACATGTAATCGATGGATTACGCCATGTGTCCTCACATAAACCACATCTCCTATAACCTAAGGTATGCTTAATAATGTGTAGGAAAAATATTAAAAACCACTACTAGCAGACCTTCGACCTCAAATGTTCTTCAACCAACTAATGTTAAAATTGGAGAGCATAAATTTATATTATATTTTCTACATTATGAAAAATATGGATCCAAAGATCTTTAAGCACATGTATGGATAGGTGTGTCTCTTGAATGAGACATGACTCTTTGTAACTAAATAAAGTTTATATTTTAACAAGCCCCCATAAACTTTATTTTATCACACAACTTAACTAGACGATGGGGGCCACCTATAATAAATAGGTTTATTAGCTACCCATGTACAAATGAAGAATATTTAACGCACCTTCTTGAAAGTATTAAAAACTTAGATCCTTCTCCTTTTGAATAGCCTTGATTACTTTTGTCCATCATTATCCATAGTAAGACATTCTCCATAATTATATCAATAAAGAAAGTGAATTATTCACAATGATCTTTATAATCAAGAAGTACTTCATAGATTTAGAAATGATCTCTATGATCAACTTCAACAATGATCTTTGTGATTGATTTCAACAACGATCTTTGCGATCAATTTCAACAACGATCTTTTTGATCACTTTTAGCAATGATCTTTTCGATCAATTTCTTCAACGATTAGTAACAATATTTTTGATCAACTTCAACAATGATCTTTGTGACCAAAAAGATTCAAAGATCTCTATGATCAATTTTAACAATGATCTTTGCGATCAATACTTCAAAAAATTTAGGTTCAAAAATGATCTTTGTGATCAATGTTACAACCATTCAAGAATGATCTTTGTGATCAAGAGTAAAACTTTTAGGTTCAAAAATTATTTTTGCAAGATCAATGCTGCAACCATTCAACAATGATCTTTACGATCAATCGTACAACTTTTACATATACATGGGTGCTCCAACTTCAAATCTCATACCAATGATTTTTTAATTTTTTTTTACATGAGAATATTTATGCTTGTACAACATTTTGAACATATTTGTGACCTTTTTGCAATTAGATACACCAATCCATCCACAATCCATCTGTATATTATCTTTTAAAGGTTGATTCTTCCACTTTTTGTTCCAACACAATTTCTCATAATGGTTCTTCAATCCACAGATACTACAAGGATGAAGATCCCAACACATCTCTTTTTTATGTCCATGCCTATGATAATTAGAATATTGTATGCATTGTATTTCTTGAATTAATTTGTTTGAACTTGAAACATTGTTTTTATTTACACTAGCATATCCAAGGGGCCTTCATTCTTTGACCTTACTATTGGCTCAATAGGCTATATAATTCCTTGTCCATATTTTCCCAAACCTTTTCCTTCATATGACATTCTTTTCATTATGTTAAATCCAACATTCTTTGAAGACCATTCTTTGAAGAACATTCTTTCTCATTATCACACTTTCATCAAGAGAGGGTTTAGGTATATCATGTATTTATCAAACAATTCATCTAATGAATAAAACAAATCACTTGTATCACATGACACATTACATAGTGTAGGTTTAGACTGTAGACTCTAGTTTTCCTTTACGTAAGCTTCAAATTTTAGAATTTGGTTTTCCTTTATGTAAGGTTCAAGTAATTCACTAGACAGAAGATTTTATTCTCTTAATTTTGATATATCTTCCCTTTGTGACCTATTTACTATTTCTAATTCTTCATTTTTCTTTCTAATTTTTTCAACTTCTTCTTCCAAAGTATTTTTCATACATATTAAGTTTTTATTTGCTTTCCTTTCTCTTTTACCAACCTTTCCCATTGAAAAATAATTTCCTTTTATGGTTATAATTTAACCACAAAAGAACACTTATGTAATACTTGATGACAACTGATTTTAGTGGTTTAACACACCTTCACTCTTCTATGATTTAAAATTATCTACTATCTCTTCAGACTTCTTTCAAACCCTCAATTTCTCCTTAAATAGACT